>CAKMXY010000048.1:0-2500 GCA_928865425.1 Ustilago cynodontis | reverse complement strand
AGAGTTTCCTCTGGCTTCACCCTATTCAGGCATAGTTCACCATCTTTCGGGTCCCAACAGGTATGCTCTTACTCAAATCCACGACTTAAAAAAGACGTGAGGATCGGTCGATGGTGCACCTTGCGGATCCCACCTGAATTCACTTTCATTGCGCCTATGGGTTTGCCACCCAAAGACTCGCATACATGTTAGACTCCTTGGTCCGTGTTTCAAGACGGGTGGTAGAGGGCCATTATGCCAACGCCCTAAGCGTAAAGGTGCCCGAAGGCCCGCTCTTGCGAGTACGCTGCTGTCCTCGGTCTCGGTCACTGTATCCAGTAGAAGGCTATAACACACCCCGAGAGGTGCCACATTCCTTCCACCCTTCTCCAGCGCCCAAAACCGACGTTGGCCTGCCATCTGGGAAAAACACCAAGCAAAAGCAAGGCTGAATCCCAGAACGCATCTCTGACCTCCTACCCTTCCCTTTTGGCAATTTCACGTACTGTTTAACTCTCTTTTCAAAGTTCTTTTCATCTTTCCATCACTGTACTTGTTCGCTATCGGTCTCTCCCCAATATTTAGCCTTAGATGGCATTTACCACCCATTTTGAGCTGCATTCCCAAACAACTCGACTCTTAGAAAGTGTATCACAAAGTCTCGGGCGCTCCATGCCATGTACGGGATTATCACCCTCTATGATGCTCTTTTCCAAGAGACTTAGGCATGGTCCGAAACGGAAAACACTTCTTGAGATTACAATGCGAACGCCAAAGACGCCAGCTTTCAATCTTGGGCTCTTCCCTCTTCACTCGCCGTTACTAGGGAATCCTTGTTAGTTTCTTTTCCTCCGCTTATTGATATGCTTAAGTTCAGCGGGTAGTCCTACCCATCTGAGGCCGATGTGAATTAGTAAATCCCTTTCGAGCAAAAAAGCTCGACATGGGCGGGTTTCAGAAGCACTCCAAACAGCAAGCCGTTGCGTCCAGCTCCGTACCCATCTCAACCTCTCCGAAGTCCTGATATTATCAAAACCCGGCAGGGAAGAGAGAGCGAAAGAGGAGCTTTCGTCCGTCTTGCCTATCAAATGGATGCGCTAATGCATTTCGAGAGAGCCACGGTGAATGGCAAAACCCTCAATACCGATCCGCCAACTCTTTGTGAAAAAAGTTGTCGTTCGAAACAATTCGCGGCCCTCAAACAGGCATGCTCCCCAGATTAGATCTGCCGGGAGCGCAAGGTGCGTTCAAAGATTCGATGATTCACTTCTGCAATTCACATTACTTATCGCAATTCGCTGCGTTCTTCATCGATGGGAGAACCAAGAGATCCGTTGCCAAAAGTTGTTTTTAAAATTAGACGACCGCATTACCAGTCGATTTCATTGTAAAAATGAACTTTTATCCTTCAAATCCTAGATCATCAAAAGTGTTTAAAGTAAGGCGTCGGTCCGTCGCCTAGCTTGGCAGGTGCAAAGTAAATTCGCGCCGCCGCACTAATTGACAGGCCAACCGATGCAACCGTGTTGAAAAAATGGTAGCTCAAGTTTAGTTAGACAGGTGCGAGCCACACCTCAAAAAAAAGGTTTTCATCGAAATGATCCATCTGCAGGTTCACCTACAGATACCTTGTTACGACTTTTACTTCCTCTAAATGACCAAGTTTGTAAGAGTTTGAGCCGTCAGGGTGCCATTGCTGGCTCCCCGATGTACTCTCCCAAGTCCTCACTAAGCCATTCAATCGGTAGTAGCGACGGGCGGTGTGTACAAAGGGCAGGGACGTAGTCAACGCAAGCTGATGACTTGCGCTTACTAGGAATTCCTCGTTGAAGAGCAAAAATTACAAAGCTCCATCCCCAGCACGACAAAGTTTCACAAGTTTACCCAGTCATTTCGGACAAGGGCACCACTCGTTGTCTCTGTCAGTGTAGCGCGCGTGCAGGAACATCTAAGGGCATCACAGACCTGTTATTGCCTTTTGCCTCCATCACCTAGACGGTCGATTGTCCCTCTAAGAAGACATAAGGGGCCAACAAAATGTCGACCCGTCTATTTAGCAGGTCAAGGTCTCGTTCGTTATCGGAATTAACCAGACAAATCACTCCACCAACTAAGAACGGCCATGCACCACCACCCATAGAATCATGAAAGCGCCATCAATCTGTCAATCCTTACTATGTCCGGACCCGGTGAGTTTTCCCGTGTTGAGTCAAATTAAGCCGCAGGCTCCCGATTTTGAAATCCAAGATCCAAATTCCCAAAGGTTTCCCAATGAGATCGGACTATATCTTAAGCAGCTGTCAAAATTGTTGACAATGCCACCCACAACCATTTAGTCTCTGAACCTTCCACTTGTGCTTTTCAAAGATCACAAGAGGCTTGGCTGCGGATTGTCCAATCTCTACCGTTATTACCATCCCCGAGGCCATTAACCTGGTGCTGCATCTCACCTCACGATGAGACCGCGGTAGATAGAGCTTTAGGAGTTCCCGCAATTTGGATGTGTCGCCTCTATGAAAAA
>CAKMXY010000047.1:0-2500 GCA_928865425.1 Ustilago cynodontis | reverse complement strand
TTTGGAAACGAAACACATCCCAACTGAGCTCCAGCAGCGTTCAATACCGTCCCATTCCCCATCACGAGCACGCTCGAGTGATGGGCAATTAACACAGCAGAGTCTGCGAGCGTCAAAAGCCAAGATCTTCCCCAGAGACATCAAGTAAGCCCGAAGGCAAACGACTTCAATCTGAAAGGGCCGAAAGCGAAGTTCACAGTTGCCGCCGATCTGTACCCATGCTCGCTGCCGAAGCTGCTTGCACTCTCCATTTCGTCGTTGAGCTGTTTGCCCCTCTTTCGTATATCCCAGGGTATAGGAGTCTGTGGAACCGGCACCGAGTGCTGCTCGGAAATTCGTTCCCAGCCAAGAGGTGGGGTGCTCACGCGTCTTTTTCGACTTCCCCCGCCAAATGCGATTTTTCGACTCCAGTCGCGTGTGGGAGTCTTGCCCGGTCTAACACGTCAGCGCGCTCGAAAAGTCGAAAAAGTCGAATTTCCCGCCAGCAACCACGCTTCGGCTTAACATTTCTCACCACACGCGACGAAAACTCGACTTTTTCGACTTTTCCAAGTCGAGCCGCAGAGCAACCTCCCAACCACTTTTCCAAGAAAAGTCGAAAAAAAGGACCTCGAAATGCAGGCACCGTAAATGAGGCGAAAAAAAGGACCCTCGAAATGCAGGCACCATCAATGAGGCTGTGAAATGAGCTGTGCGCACCCACCAACGGCCGGGTGGCTGAATGAAATGGCAATCTAACACACACACACTTGACACTCGCACACTCGGATGTTGGCTGTGGCCCTGACTCATCCTTTGTCATCCAGGATGATACTCTAACAGTGATGAAAAGGGACAAAAAAAAAAAAAAAAAAAGTCACCCGCCGCCGCCGAGGCAGCGAAGGGTCCGAGTCGCGGTCAGCCTTTGCTGACCTCTAAGGAGCCACGGTCGAAAAGTCGAAAAGTCCAAAGTCCAAAAAGTCCCAGTCGCGCGCCGGCCAGGCTGACCCCTTTGCCTTTTTCGAAAAGTCGAAAGTCCAAAAAGTCCAACCCAGTCGCGTGCCGACCCCTTTGCCTTTTTGGACTTTTTCGAAAAGTCGAGTCTGCCTGCCTCGCGCGCCATTGCAACTTTGTGAAATGACCAAGTCCCAGACCTGTGCCGTGTGTCGCTCTAACATCGCCAACCATCAAAAAAAAAAAAAGAGAAAAAAAAGGTTTGGTAGAACCAAACAAATCGTGGAAGATAGGGCTGAGCCTCAGCAGATCGTAGCAACAAGGCCACTCTACTGCTTACAGCACCCCCTTCCCATTCAAGTCGTCTGCAAGAGATTTTTCCCCGCTCATATTGGTATTGCAATTCACGAGGTAGACAGCAGACCTTTCCGTCCACTGCCCGTCCCTCGCCAGCTATGGTACACAAGACGGTCTAAACCCAGCTCACGTTCCCTATTAGTGGGTGAACAATCCAATGCTTACCGGGCAGTATCTGGTATGGCAATGAATCTTCAACCACTTACAACCTGCATAAACGATAGCACACTTTTCCATTCATTGTATCTACATGTGTCAATCAAGTGTCAGACCTCAGTAGAAACAATCAGGTATGACCTCCAAAACCTTATTCTGATGTTCCATTCTGAGTGTTTCAGCATCCATGTGTGGGCTGCCATTGCATATAACTTTAAATCTCCATTGTATATGATCCCATTGGCTCAAAGTTGGCCACTGGGCCAGTTGAATTTGGAATGGCTTTTTGAGTGCCACACAGCATCTAAGACCTTCCTGATATTTAGTATGATGGTAGTGCTACAGCTTGATCAATGATGACAGGCAAATAGAGAGTTAAAGGTTTTATTAATGAAATTATCTGAATGTTCAAATTGATGTGTTGGAGGTGGCTTGCAGGCCATTTTCAATTTTTGTTTCCTGCTTCTTTTATTCTTCTTTATTTTCCTTGTCCTTTTCTTCCTTTCCTTTCTGTTCTCTTCTGTCTACCTCAAGATGATATCAGGCAATATATCATGAAGCAACCAAAGTGTGAGATTGACAAGTAGGGAATGATATGTTAGAGTTTGGAAGTTGGATAACTAAACCAAACATAGTGAGCAGCAAAACCCACTAGACTCTGAGAATGGAGACTTGAACTCTGGTGACATGATACAGAATCTGAGCTGTTTCTTAAGTTGGCAGACCAGGTGTGTAGAACTCAATGCTAGTCCATTTGAGGAGAGTGCAGCATAAGCAGCACTCAGAT
This sequence comes from Ustilago cynodontis, assembly GCA_928865425.1. NCBI lineage: Eukaryota > Fungi > Basidiomycota > Ustilaginomycetes > Ustilaginales > Ustilaginaceae > Ustilago > Ustilago cynodontis. The sequence continues at coordinate 267 of CAKMXY010000047.1, read as the reverse complement.
GTATATATATATATAGTCTCAGTTTGTTCCACACCAAGGTTCACAATTCAAGCTTCTCTTGGTTTATGTTTGTGTTCAGGTATGTGACTGAGTAATGCAACACAGGGTGAGTGTTGTTATTTTACAGAAGGGCATCTCAAAGAGAAGATCTCAACAGGAAGAGAACACTTCAACATGGAGACAATGCTTACAGGGGTCAAGAAGCTCATGAAACGATGTTCACTGGTGTCTCCATTGCTACAAGACTGGCATACAAGTGCGGACAAG